>CM071335.1:7500-15000 GCA_036418095.1 Xiphophorus birchmanni | reverse complement strand
GTTTCCCGTGCTCAGCCGGTCCCCCCGAGTCAGAAAAGCTATGATATGTCATGGTTGGTGGAGTTTTCAAAATGGGCCAGGGTTAGACTAGGATATAGGATGATAGCCAGAAAATACGCGTGACGACTCTCTGTAAGTGAAAAAGTAAAAGACTTATGGGTCCCATACTTGGCCTGGAGTGACTCACGGAGGGGTCCCACATACCCTCCAAGTTTGGTGGCTGTGGCCCCTTCCTATGACATAGCTGCCATAGACACCCATGCGTTTGAAAAACGTGACGACTCTCTGTAAGTGGAAAGCCTTAAGTGGCAAGCTGATGAAAGTTGGTGTGTATACACCCCTCGAGGTCCCCCACCTTCCCTGAAAGTTTGGTGTGTGTGGGTCCTTCCGTTGACATAGCTGCCATAGACTCCCATTGATTTTTCAAGTTTTGCTAGGAGCGTGGGATCGAGCTGGGAGTGTGTTTCCCGTGCTCAGCCGGTCCCCCCGAGTCAGAAAAGGTATGATATGTCATGGTTGTTGGAGTTTGCAAAATGGGCTAGGGTTACAGTAGGATATAGGATGAAAACCAGAAAAGTGAGTGGTTCACTCTCTGTAAGTCAAAAAGTAAAAGACTTATGGGTCCCATACTTGGCCTCGAGGGAGTCGTGGAGGGTGTCCAGGTACCCTGTAAGTTTGGAGGCTGTGGCTGGTTGCTAAGACCTAGCTGCCATTGACTCCCATACATTGTAAAAAAGGGTTCACTCTCTGTAAGTGAAAAAGTAAAAGACTTATGGGTCCCATACTTGGCCTCGAGAGACCCATGGAGGGGACCTAGGTTCCCTCCGAGTTTGGTGTCCGTGGCCCCTCCCCTTCCTATAGCTGCCATAGACAGCCATTCATTTTGAGGTTTTGCCAGGAAGGTCGGATCGAGCTGGGAGTGTGTTTCCCGTGCTCAGCCGGTCCCCCCGAGTCAGAAAAGGTATGATATGTGATGGTTGGTGGAGTTTGCAAAATCGTCCAGGGTTAGACTAGGATATAGGATGAAAACCAGAAAAGTCAGATGGGCAAGCTCAATAACTCGAAAAGTATTTGAGGTAGTGGGCCCATACTTGGCGTGGAGAGTAGGTGGGAACATGTCCACCTTCCCTGTAAGTTTGGTGTCTGTGGCTGGGTTAGGGTTAGGGTTAGGGTAAGGGTAAGGGTTAGGGTTAGGGTTAGGGTAGGGTTAGGGTTAGGGTTAGGGTAAGGGTTAGGGTTAGGGTTAGGGTTAGGGTTAGGGTTAGGGTTAGGGTTAGGGTAGGGGTTAGGGTTAGGGTTAGGGTTAGGGGTTAGGGTAAGGGTTAGGGTTAGGGTTAGGGTTAGGATATAGGATGAAAACCAGAAAAGTCGGATGGGCACTCTCAATAACTCAAAAACTATAATAGCTATGGGGCCCATACGTGGCCTCGAGAGACCCATGGAGGGGACCCAGGTTCCCTCCGAGTTTGGTGGCTGTGGCTCCTTCCGTTGACATAGCTGCCATTGACACCCATATAAAAAAAAAATTGGGCACTCTCAATAACTCAAAAACTATACATGCCAAGTTCACCAAACCTGGTGTGTATACACCCCTTGCCCCCACCCACCTTCTCTCCAAGTTTGGTGCGCGTAGCCCCTCCCCTTCCTATAGCTGCCATAGACTCCCATTGATTTTTCAAGTTTTGCTAGGAGCGTCGGATCGAGCTGGGAGTCGGTTTTCCGTGCTCAGCCGGTCCCCCCGAGTCCGCAGACATGTTATTTGCCACGGTTGGTGGAGTTTGCAAAAAGGGTAAAAATTGCTCTAAGTGTTGTAGTTTGGGGTACTTGTGGGAGCCTTACCAGAGTGTGTTTTGGAGTGTCCTGAGTGCTTGGAGAGTGTTCCTGGGAGAGGTTTTTTGGAGACTTTCTGACTGGTGTGAGGTTAGGTTAAGTGCAGAATCTTGGTTTTGGTTAGGTTAAGGGAAGAATCTTGGGTGAGGTTAGGTTAAGTGAAGAATCTTGGGTGAGGTTAGGTTAAGTGAAGAATCTTGGGTGAGGCTAGGATACATGTTTGGACATGGGGACATGTTGTACATTTTGGACCCAGGGTTCAGGTTTAGCATAAGTGACTAATTTTGGGATGGGGACATTTTTGGACATTTTGGACATTTTTGGACATTTTGGACATTTTGGACATTTTGGACATTTTGGACATTTTTGGACATTTTGGACATTTTTGGACATTTTGGACATTTTGGGACATTTTGGACATTTTTGGACATTTTGGACATTTTGGACATTTTTGGACATTTTGGACATTTTGGGACATTTTGGACATTTTAGCACATTTTGGACATTTTGGACATTTTTGGACATTTTGGACATTTTGGACATTTTTGGACATTTTGGACATTTTTGGACATTTTGGACATTTTGGGACATTTTGGACATTTTGGACATTTTGGACATTTTTGGACATTTTGGACATTTTGGACATTTTTGGACATTTTGGGACATTTTGGACATTTTTGGACATTTTGGACATTTTGGACATTTTGGGACATTTTTGGACATTTTGGACATTTTGGGACATTTTGGACATTTTGGACATTTTGGGACATTTTTGGACATTTTGGACATTTTGGGACATTTTGGACATTTTGGGACATTTTGGACATTTTTGGACATTTTGGGCATTTTGGAGATTTTGGACATTTTGGGACATTTTTGGACATTTTGGACATTTTGGACATTTTGTGACATTTTGGACATTTTGGACATTTTGGGACATTTTGGACATTTTGGACATTTTTGGACATTTTGGACATTTTGGGACATTTGTGGACATGTTGGACCCAGGGTTCAGGTTTAGCATAAGTAAGTAATTTTGGGTAAAACTCGGATGGGCACTCTCAATAACTCCAAAACTAAAAGTGCCAATCTCACCAAACTTGGTGTATATACAGGCTTTATGCCCACCCACCTTCGCTGCAAGTTTGGTGTCCCTGGCTCATTCCCTTCTTATAGCTGCCATAGAATCCCATTCATTTTCGGACTCTGGGCAGCATCGTCCTGACAAGCTGGGAGTTTGTTTTCCGCCCTCAGCTCCGCCCTCTGATTTCACTGACATTTAATTGTCGAGTTTACTGCTTTACTTTGGACAGTAAATTTTCTGCTGTCCCCCCAGTGCATATTTAATTTTCTGCTGTCCAGAAGAATTTAAAAAGATTTTCAATTAAATAACAAAATAACCCCCCCGAAAAAATCAACAAAATAAAGTTAAACCAATTTTTGTTTCTCCACGTGTCTTTCAGGTTCACATTGGAGCTATCATTAAATGAGTAGTATGCCTTTATTTTACTCCTACGTTAGTGCTGCGTTGTTTACTCACTGATCAGTTGAGCTGCGCTGCGCTGCGCTGCGCCCGACTCTCAGCTGTTTAAGTGAGCACGTGACAGGAGCGCACTCCCTCAGCACGTGACACAGCCGCGCACTCCCTCAGCACGTGACACAGCCGCGCACTCCCTCAGCACGTGACACAGCCGCGCACTCCCTCAGCACGTGACACGCCCGCGCACTCCCTCAGCACGTGACTGCAGCGCTTTGCACACGACACTTCGAGCTCTGTGACTCAGCAGGCGGGTGCAGCGCTTCGCACAGCACATTTTCAGCTGATTTCTCAGTCATTACTCGATCGTTGCGGTGTTCAGAGCACATTTTGAGCTGTTTTTTCAGTCAGCATTTGAGTGTTGTGCTGTTTATAGCACATTTTCAGCCCTTTTTTCCTCAAGCAGTCGAGTGAGTGCTGCGCTGTTCAGGGCCCTTTTTTTCAGCTCTTTTTTCATTCAGCCCTCCACTGCTTTGCTGTAAACATCACATTTTCAGCTCAGTTTCATTAAACACTCGACTGCTCCAGTGTTTAAAAGATGGAACAAGCTCTGTGTGATGTCGAGGAAGTTGGCTGCCTTAATTCACAGACATTACATGATACTGTTTCAGAGTATTCAAGTGTGTCTGAATTTTTGGCAGCTGACACCAGACTGTGTTTCCACTCGACGTATGTCAGCGAACCACATCGTAATTTGACATTGGGCTTTGACATAGATGGTCTGGTGGTCGAGTTAAAATGTGCCACAGCAATATTGGCCCCCATCCACTACCTCCTCCTCCCTCACATTCAGGGTAAGGGTTAGGGTTAGGGTTAGGGTTAGGGGGTTAGGGTTAGGGTAAGGGTTAGGGTTAGGGTAAGGGTTAGGGTTAGGGTTAGGGTAGGGTTAGGGTTAGGGTAAGGGTAGGGTAAGGGTTAGGGGTTAGGGTTAGGGTAAGGGTAAGGGTAGGGTTAGGGTTAGGGTTAGGGTTAGGGTTAGGGTTAGGGTTAGGGTTAGGGTTAGGGTTAGGGTTAGGGTTAGGGTTAGGGTTAGGGTAGGGTTAGGGTAGGGTTAGGTTAGGATATAGGATGATAGCCAGAAAATACGCGTGACGACTCTCTGTAAGTGAAAAAGTAAAAGACTTATGGGTCCCATACTTGGCCTGGAGTGACTCACGGAGGGGTCCCACATACCCTCCAAGTTTGGTGGCTGTGGCCCCTTCCTATGACATAGCTGCCATAGACACCCATGCGTTTGAAAAACGTGACGACTCTCTGTAAGTGGAAAGCCTTAAGTGGCAAGCTGATGAAAGTTGGTGTGTATACACCCCTCGAGGTCCCCCACCTTCCCTGAAAGTTTGGTGTGTGTGGGTCCTTCCGTTGACATAGCTGCCATAGACTCCCATTGATTTTTCAAGTTTTGCTAGGAGCGTGGGATCGAGCTGGGAGTGTGTTTCCCGTGCTCAGCCGGTCCCCCCGAGTCAGAAAAGGTATGATATGTCATGGTTGTTGGAGTTTGCAAAATGGGCTAGGGTTACAGTAGGATATAGGATGAAAACCAGAAAAGTGAGTGGTTCACTCTCTGTAAGTCAAAAAGTAAAAGACTTATGGGTCCCATACTTGGCCTCGAGGGAGTCGTGGAGGGTGTCCAGGTACCCTGTAAGTTTGGAGGCTGTGGCTGGTTGCTAAGACCTAGCTGCCATTGACTCCCATACATTGTAAAAAAGGGTTCACTCTCTGTAAGTGAAAAAGTAAAAGACTTATGGGTCCCATACTTGGCCTCGAGAGACCCATGGAGGGGACCTAGGTTCCCTCCGAGTTTGGTGTCCGTGGCCCCTCCCCTTCCTATAGCTGCCATAGACAGCCATTCATTTTGAGGTTTTGCCAGGAAGGTCGGATCGAGCTGGGAGTGTGTTTCCCGTGCTCAGCCGGTCCCCCCGAGTCAGAAAAGGTATGATATGTGATGGTTGGTGGAGTTTGCAAAATCGTCCAGGGTTAGACTAGGATATAGGATGAAAACCAGAAAAGTCAGATGGGCAAGCTCAATAACTCGAAAAGTATTTGAGGTAGTGGGCCCATACTTGGCGTGGAGAGTAGGTGGGAACATGTCCACCTTCCCTGTAAGTTTGGTGTCTGTGGCTGGGTTAGGGTTAGGGTTAGGGTAAGGGTAAGGGTTAGGGTTAGGGTTAGGGTAGGGTTAGGGTTAGGGTTAGGGTAAGGGTTAGGGTTAGGGTTAGGGTTAGGGTTAGGGTTAGGGTTAGGGTTAGGGTAGGGTAGGGTTAGGGTTAGGGGTAGGGTTAGGGTTAGGGTAAGGATATAGGATGAAAACCAGAAAAGTGAGTGGTACACTCTCTGTAAGTGAAAAAGTAAAAGACTTATGGGTCCCATACTTGGCCTCGAGGGAGTCATGGAGGGTGGCCAGGTACCCTGTAAGTTTGGTGTCTGTGGCTGGTTGCTAAGACCTAGCTGCCATTGACTCCCATTCATGGGTCGAGTTCGGACAAGCTCAATAACTTCCAAAGTATAAGTGGCAAGCTGACCAAAGTCGGTGTGTATAGAGCCCTTGCCCCGAGCCACCTTCCCTGAAAGTTTGGTGTCCCTGGCCCCTTCCGTCGTTATAGCTGCCATAGACTCCCATTCATTTTTCAAGTTTTGCTAGGAGCGTCGGATGGAGGTGGGATAGTGTTTTCCGTGCTCAGCCGGTCCCCCCGAGTCCGCAGAGATGTCATTTGCCCTGGTTGGTGGAGTTGCCAAAAAGTGTAAAAATTGCTCTAAGTGTTGTAGTTTGGGGTAGTTGTGGGAACCTTCCCAGAGTGTGTTTTGGAGTGTCCCGAGTGCCTGGAGAGTGTTCCTGGGAGAGGTTTTTTGGAGACTTTGTTACTCGTGTGAGGTTAGGTTAAGTGCAGAATCTTGGTTTTGGTTAGGTTAAGTGCATAATCTTGGGTGAGGTTAGGTTAAGGAAAGAATCTTGGGTGAGGTTAGGTTAAGTGAAAAATCTTGGGTGAGGTTAGGTTAAGTGAAGAATCTTGGGTTTAGGGTTAGGGGGGTTAGGGTTAGGGTTAGGGGTTAGGGTTAGGGTTAGGGTTAGGGTTAGGGTAAGGGTAAGGGTAAGGGTTAGGGTTAGGGTTAGGGTAAGGGTTAGGGTAAGGGTTAGGGTTAGGGTTAGGGTTAGGGGTAGGGTTAGGGTTAGGGTTAGGGTTAGGATATAGGATGAAAACCAGAAAAGTGAGTGGTACACTCTCTGTAAGTGAAAAAGTAAAAGACTTATGGGTCCCATACTTGGCCTCGAGGGAGTCATGGAGGGTGGCCAGGTACCCTGTAAGTTTGGTGTCTGTGGCTGGTTGCTAAGACCTAGCTGCCATTGACTCCCATTCATGGGTCGAGTTCGGACAAGCTCAATAACTTCCAAAGTATAAGTGGCAAGCTGACCAAAGTCGGTGTGTATAGAGCCCTTGCCCCGAGCCACCTTCCCTGAAAGTTTGGTGTCCCTGGCCCCTTCCGTCGTTATAGCTGCCATAGACTCCCATTCATTTTTCAAGTTTTGCTAGGAGCGTCGGATGGAGGTGGGATAGTGTTTTCCGTGCTCAGCCGGTCCCCCCGAGTCCGCAGAGATGTCATTTGCCCTGGTTGGTGGAGTTGCCAAAAAGTGTAAAAATTGCTCTAAGTGTTGTAGTTTGGGGTAGTTGTGGGAACCTTCCCAGAGTGTGTTTTGGAGTGTCCCGAGTGCCTGGAGAGTGTTCCTGGGAGAGGTTTTTTGGAGACTTTGTTACTCGTGTGAGGTTAGGTTAAGTGCAGAATCTTGGTTTTGGTTAGGTTAAGTGCATAATCTTGGGTGAGGTTAGGTTAAGGAAAGAATCTTGGGTGAGGTTAGGTTAAGTGAAAAATCTTGGGTGAGGTTAGGTTAAGTGAAGAATCTTGGGTTTAGGGTTAGGGGGGTTAGGGTTAGGGTTAGGGGTTAGGGTTAGGGTTAGGGTTAGGGTTAGGGTAAGGGTAAGGGTAAGGGTTAGGGTTAGGGTTAGGGTAAGGGTTAGGGTTAGGGTAAGGGTTAGGGTTAGGGTTAGGGTTAGGGTTAGGGGTTAGGGTTAGGGTTAGGGGTTAGGGTTAGGGTTAGGGTTAGGGTTAGGGTTAGGGAGGGTTAGGGGGTTAGGGTTAGG